>PYXC01002419.1:402500-415000 GCA_015244755.2 Tenualosa ilisha
TATCTATGTGTGAATGAATGGACCTGAGGAACAGATAGACAGAATGGGCGACAGCAGGAGAGAGTAGGAAAAAAAGAGAGAGAGAGAGAGAGAAGGATGAGTTTGAAAAACTGCCAGCCAGGGAGCGCCTCCATCTGGTCTCTCCAGGTGAGAAATACACACCCGCACACACACACAACACACACATACACACACACTGAGAAAGAGAGAGAATAATAATAGTTCATATCTTATTATCACACCACAGTTTCTTTTAAGAATCTGCGCCAATATTTTCATCGGAGATCTTCATTCTTGTGTCAAACAGTTGGCAAGAATCCGTTCTTTCTCTCTCTGCCCTAAAATCATTGGCTTAACCATATCCGTAATCATCAGAAATCGCTCCTGTAATCGGAGATATTTAATTCTTTCTCTCCCCCCACGCCCCTCTCTTCTCATCTCAGTCAGCACAAAAAGGCATTAGCGGCCGAGCCGAGCCGAGCCGAGCTGAGCGTTGCGGCGTGGCGCGGCGCGGCCAAGCAGGCCTAGCGTGGAGCGCAGGCATACGTTTTGCGGAGCTGCTTGCCACTGCCGATGAACCCCCGAGTTTATCTGTCACCGCTGAAGATTTCAGCACGCCGCTGCCAAGCCACGAGTGTTTAATCGCGTCTTTGGGGACAATGATGGGAGCTGATTTGGCAGCAGAAGTGAGAGGGGGATGGGTGGCGGTTGTGGATGTGAAGTGGAAAAGGGGGAATGAAGAGAGAAGTGATGAGATGAGAGGAGGAGGAGGAGGAGAAGTCTTCTCCATAGCAGAGCGATTTTTTATTATTTTTTTTTCCCCCTCTGCTAGGCCAGTCAGCTCCATGAACAGACAAAGGAAAAGCAGGAGCCGTATACAGCATGTACACTAGGGTGGGAGGTTAGGGACTAAACACACACACACGCACACACACACACACACACACACACAGAATCACTCTCTCACATGCATGCACGCACGCACGCGCACACACACACAGAATCACTCTCTCGCACGCATGCACGCACACACACATACACACACACACACACACACACACACACACACACAGAATCACTCTCGCTCTCTCACACACACACACACTTGCAGAAAGTCACCATTTCTCACACACTTTGCCAAAACTGCAGACACGCATACTTATATTATATCTGCTTACAGACACAGTCGTAAAAACACCGGACACGCATACACACACTCACACAATGTCACATTTGCAAGCCATCACGATTTTTCTCACGTAATTCCACCACTGCGAGCACACACACACATATATATCTACTTACATGCACACGAATATACACGGACACAACCAAGGTGGACACACACACACACATATACTCATATAAGTACCTAATTATTTATGGTCCTACTGATACAGTATGTTAGGCCTAAACCCCTCTCAAATGGGAACAAAGCCTGCTAGCCCGCTCCTAATCTGAACAGGCTGTTGGCGGCCGGCTCCATCCCTCCAGTTTCCATGGAGACAGGCCTCTGCCAGCCAATCCCGGCCTCTGCGATGCCGGCATGACCAATGGGATTATGGGCTGGAGTAGGGGATGATGCGGTGGTTAAGCCGGGGGGCCGCTGGGCCTCTGCAAGCACTTTGGGGAGAGGAAGTGTGGGCGTGATTGTTGTGTGTTGTGGTGCTTGGGTGCTGGTCTCAGAGGGCAGAGGTGTGTGTTGGTCTTTGTTGTGCTCCATGTTACGTATCTGAACCTTGACTTGACGAAGCCCACCCCCACCACACGCACGCACACACACACGCACACACACACACACACACACACACACACACACACACACACACACAAGAACCTGTTATGGTAGCTGCTTACTATGCTAAGTGCATCGACAGGTCCACACGTACACACACACACACACACACACACACACATACAGTGCTGACTTGATCAATGCAAAATGCGTGTCTTTCTTATGGTGACGGAGAGCGTGACGTTCACTCTCCAGCACTTGTGTTTGTGTGAAAACATGGTATAAATGCTGTCAATTTGTGTTTTATCAACTTTAATGTAGTGTACCGTGAATAGTGTGGATACCACAAATACCGCAAATTTTATTGGTTAGATTTATATACAAACTCCTCATCTTAAGCAGTCAGCCAAATGTGGGCATGACTGGCAGTTAACTTCCAAGAGAATACAAAAGAATTTCTCTTGAGGCTGACAGAGCCTCTTTAGATTGGCAGTGTGACTGAAATCAAGTCAAAATTGTTTACCTCAAGGACATCTTGTGAAAAGACAGACTGTGTATACAAGTGAAAAGGGTCACCGAGAGGTTTTCAGTCGGTGGTGATTAAATTTTATACATTCATACCAAAATGTCCTTAAAGTAATACATAAGACAGCTCATAGCTTAGTTTAAAAGGTAAATATGTGTTTTTGGAGAACAAAATGCCTATTGTGTATGGCCTATATGACATGTATAGCATGACTGTAAATTGGGCTCGTAGCTAAAATTAAAAAAAAAAAAATTGGAGAATGTAACAGGCGCTCTTTGATTACTGCCATGAAAAACTCTGTTCATCTGAACACTGCTTGCATGAGACTCAGCCTCATGGCAATATCAGCACAACACTGCACACCTTTACACACTGAGCTCTGTGCCTCCTCTGACTTCAATGTTGATATTTTTGTTTTTTTTGCTTTCCAAGATAGAATGTCTCAATCTGGACAGTTTTGAAGGATGACCTACCAGTTTTTGACTGTAGTTTAGTCACTGGTGATTACTGCATTGGTTTTCTGAGGCTTGCAGTGACGGTAGAGAGGAATTTATTTGTGTTTTTGCCCAGGTTGTTCAATGAGACTGTGTCTGTGGGGCCTTGTATCCACTTATCATGATCTTTTAGATTAATTAAAAAAAAGAAAACAAGTCTTTTATGCTTCTATTCTATTCTATTCTTTTAAACTTCTTTCTTTTAAACTATAGGAATGAGCTCTAATTTTACTACATCGCTCTTATTCTAGGAGAAATCATTCAGTTGTAAAATGCCTTTTTTCATGCCTTTTTTAACAGAGTTCTGTAACCACACCTCATTAAAAAGCCAATTATGTTTCAACCGAATGAACCAGCGATGTTTATTTTTAAACATCACTTGCACAGGGCATCACCGAGAGGGATTTTTTAATTTGGCTTCACTGGATGAATTTACACTGGACTTCACACAGGAACACACACACACACACACACACACACACAAACACACAAACACAAATGCATGGTGACACATGGTGACACATGGTGACACATGGGCACACAGGGCGATGCCTGTGATGTAATGTGTTCGTCTGGAGATGTATGACCTCACCGCTGCTGTCCGACATGTTTTCTTCAATTAAATCTCTTTTATGTAAGGCCTGACTCACACTACCCTGCATACTGCAGACAACCACACACACCACACACATTGTACACACACACACATTGTACACACACACACACACACACACACAATTAGTACACACTCATATGACATGGAATCTCTTTTTTTGTCTTTCTCTTTCTTTCTCGCTTTCTCTCTCTGTCTCTCTCTCTTTAAAACACACACACACACACAAACACACACAAACACACAGAGACAGACTCTTCACTCACATATTGCACTGTATGGCTCATTAACATACAGTATGTAGTCGCTGCATGATGCAAATTGAGGAAAATGTGTCAGAGGCATAAATATTGCATGCCGTTTTTTTTTTTTTTTTTTTTTCTCTCTAAAACACTGTTTCATTGTGTTGCGTTGACGGAGTTTGCTTTCTTTACAGCCCAGTGTCCTCACGATCATTCGCAAGAACGAGAGAAAATAAGAGGGTCACATTCAGTGGAAGTCAAATGGATTATTTAAAATTCAAACTGAATTGAAGTGGCTGATAAGAGTCTTATGGGAGCACAGGCTGTAGATGTGTTTTTGTGATGTGATGTGGATGTGTGGGTCTTTGTCATGAAAGTTGCCTTTGTAGTTGGTGGTTGGAATGGGTGCAATACACAAGCTGACCACATGGGGGCCTTTACTTTATACTACATTCAACCTCTGACTAACTCGCTGTCTCTCTCTCTCTCTCTCTCTCATCTTCCCTCCCTCCCTTTCTTTCTCTCTTTCTCCCACACTCCCCCTCTCTCTTGCTGCTTCTCACTCTGTCCCAGCCTCTCTCTCTTTTTCCTTCTTTCTTTCTCTTCTTTCTACTCCTTCCTCCCTCTCTCCGCTCCTTTTTCTCTTTCTTTCTTTCTTTCTCCCCCTCCTCCCTCTTTCCCTCTTCCCTCCCTTGTTTTCTCCTGTGGGCCTGTCAGATCAGATGTGCGTCTCGCGGTGGATCCAGCTTTTAGGGCTGCCCTCACTGAGCTTCATCACCTCCACCATCACAGCCCAGGGAATTTCATTATATATTTAGTAGCTCAGTAATGGCCTCTGTTCTCCCTCCATAACCCCCCCAGCCCCCCACCCTCCGCGCCCCCGCCCCGCCCGCCCCCTAACATCTCTCCGCTTTATCGGCTCTGAAGGGCGACCGTGTCGGCTACCTGCCCTGGGGTGGTCCGGTGCTCTCTTGGCTCTTTAGTCTTGGTGCATTCATCTTTATTGCTGTGGGAAACACCTGTATCCACTGCCGAGTGTTCTCTCTGTGTTAGGAGTTTCAGGTATGTGTGTGTGTGTGTGTGTGTGTGTGTGTGTGCACGCGTGTGTGGGTGAGTGGTTGTGTGGGTGGGTGGGTGTAACTCATGTAATATTTGGATGAACGTGGCTGGAACAGTGTACAGGACTTGTGTGTATGCATGAGTCTGTGTTGAAAGCATGAGTAAGTAGGTTTGTGTGTGTGAATAGGTCTCACATAGAGATGGCAAAAGTCATCCACACACACGGAACGTTCTGGACCACAGAGAGAATCTGTATTCTCTAGGCAGTGACCCATGCAGTCAGACTGCAAGGCTCTGTGCTGGTCAGAACCCATGTGAGGACATCGGTATCCTGCCTGCTGACCTTTCTGCTTCTCTGTGCGTAAACAAGCCCGTATTTCTCATTCGAGCGTCTTGATTTTAATTAGGAGTCATTTGCGCCAAGCTGGGCCCGTGCTCACATCCGCGGGAGCAGTGAGTGCAGAGAGAGGCTTATCTGGAATGACATCTCGCTTCTCATTAAAGCGGCCGCGGCCCGTCCGCTTTTTTTTTTTTTGTTTTTTATCTTTTTATTTTTTCTTCCATGCCCAAGCTGGCGGGACTGTAAGGTCACATTTTTGAAGCTGCATCTTATCTCTCTATTTTTCCCTTTGTGTGTGTGTGTGTGTGTGTGTGTGTGTGTGTGTGTGTGTGTGTGTGTGTGTGTGTGTTTGGGTGTGGGTGTGGGTGTGGGTGGGGAGGAGTGGTTAGGGGAAGGGGGCAATTTGGTGATTACATTTACAGCTAGACAGCCACTGATAGGCTTGATGAGACTGAGGGGAGACCTAAATCTGCTCCCAGAATATTAATGTTTGCAGCATCACATGTGCAAGGAAACATAAGCCACTTTGACAGCTACTGCTAATTAAACATGGTAAAAAAAAGAAAACAAAGATGGCGGCCAGAGTTTGGACCTTCAGTATTACATTGTTGCTACTCTGTCCAGTCCTGTTTCAACTCGATTCTTGACTACCTGAGCCGGTCTCGACCTTGAGGACGGTGCGATGATGTCAACTGGGCCAACAAGCCCTCCATTGTGTGAGCGTGCATACAGAGTAATTTATGTCACAGGCTCACACTTGAATGAGAGAGGGAGATCCACCATTTCTTCTCGTCTCGGTCCTCACTTTCTGGACGACCTGAACTTACCCATCCACAAACCCAGACAAGTCACAAACGCAATAAATCATCCTTATTTTTCTTTAGTTAGGCTTTCAAAGGGGAGCCCAGTTTGGACAATTAAGCCTAAATGCTATCTTTAGCTGCTGTCCCGATATGCCTCTCTGTGGAGGGACGCAGACGGTTCTGGTGTAGCCAAAAAGCGAAACGTCGGCAGATGTAATCTGTGGGAGGTTCCAGGCCGACTGACAGATTGACCACGACAGAAGCAGCACTGTTGTTTTATCTCTCCCTCCTCTCCCAAGTCTTCTTTTTATTCCGTCCCTCAGAGACTGCCAGCCATAGGCTTCATTTTCAAATCGGGCCCAAAAACTAGCTCATTTAACATATTCTTCAAACAGGTCCTTTTTTTTTTTTTTTACTTTAATGCAAATCAGTGAAACTCCTCAGAGATAACCAACAGAAATGGGAAGGAGATGGGGAAAGTACAAATGGCTAAAAGATTTAACTCTTCTTGGCTCATATTCATATAAAACAATAAAGTCCCTATGAATAAAAACCTTTTACTCATTTACCCTTTTAATCCATTACATCCCATAAAGTATATTGGAAACTGTACTGCTGAGATTAGAATTAGTGTGGAAGTGTTTGTAATTGGTTTGTCCATTGTTTTTGAGGTTATGCACAGTCCATTAAAACTTGGGATGAGATGCTTATGGATCTGCTCTAAAACTCGGTGACATACAAATAGAATAGAACTACAAAGCACACATGATCCAAGCATTAGATTTCATAAACTATAATAAACAACAAATCATTATTTTTATAGTAGTCTTTTTTGTTTATCAGAGTCATATTTTGATGAATTTAGAACAGTCTTGTTGGTGTGCATTTGTACATTTTTTTGGCATTGACTGAAGGTTGATGCTTTTAGGGCCCCTTTTGTTGTGACTTTGAAGAGCTTTTTATGTGTGGTGCATGTCCCTAATTTGAACTGCTTCTACTGAAAGAGACACAGATTGGGTCATGTGGAAAGAAATGACTGACTGTTATAGTCGGTGTACAGACAAGAGTGATGTATTAGAAAGTCCTTCCAGCATAAGTTAAAATAGGGTCATTTTTGTGGGCCAAATGAAACAAACATGGCTGACCTTTTCCTGTAAGTCACACAAAAGCTAGACATGAAGGCTCGAATGGTGCGTGTGACTGTATATATATGTTTGTGTGTGTGTATGAGTATGAGAGTGTGTGTGTGTGTATAAGTATGAGAGTGTGTATGTGTGTGTGTGTGTGTGTGATTTTGAGTGTGTGTGTGTGTGTGAGTATGAGAGTGTGTGTGTGTGTGTGTGTGTGCATCTGTGTGAGTTTTATGGTCAGGATGAAAGAGTGTCCGCCGCTTTCCATTTGGGACTGGAAAGAAAAAGGGGAAGAAAAAAAAAGAGAGTGGAGAGATGGAGAAAATGTGCATGCATGCGGTCGGAGCTGACTGGAAAATTTTGATGTGTTAAAATTCCCAGCGTGGTTGCAATTTAGAGGCAGCAATTACCACAGATTAGCTCCACATGGCCCCGTGCGTTTAACTCAATTTAAAAACACGGAAAACTAACTAGCAGACAGATTTGTCCCATGGAGTGGAGCAGTCTGAATCGTTTTTTTTTTTTAAGTCTTATTATTTATTTAGCTACGTGTTTTTTTTTTAAGTGGCAACTCTTCGAGCACTTCCAACTGAAAATGGTTAATTTCCACTTTATTTCTTGTCTCAGTCATTAATGGCATGTCAGCAAGTTTAACTTTCAGCTCCTTTTTTTTGTTTGTGTGAAAGGGAACACAGAGAGAAAGAGGGAGGGAGGGAGGGAGAGGTGGTGGGAGAGAGAGAGAGAATGTGAGAAAGAAGGGATTGTGGTGAAATTCAGGTTGGTCGCAGCGTGTTGCCTAGACGATAGTCATGCAGTAACAGAATGAAGTAAAGACTGTGGGCGAGAAAATGAACGAGTGAGAGAGAGAGGAAGACAGAGAGAGAACGAGGTAAACAGGAAGAGAGAGAGAGAAAGAGACAGAGAGAGAGAGAGAGGCAGACTCTGCGTTGGCTCATTGCGACAGTATGTCATCCAAACGAGCTTCCCCCGGCTCGTTGGTGGAGGTGTGGATCACACTGGGTCTGGGCTGCCATTTGCTGATATGGTTTTGCTTTTGCGCTGCTCCGCTCCAATCCGTTCCCCTCGGCTGCTCCCCTGCCCAGAGAGAACACTGCGTGCTCGCCTAGTCTGGCCGGCGATGCCCGCCAACCATACCTCCCGTCTGTCTGTGCGCCGTGCCCGTCTGTCAGGAGGGGTGGAGGGTGTGTGTGCTAGTGTGTGTGTGTGTGTGGGGGGGGGGGGGTTGTTTGGTCACTCGCTTGGTCTGTCGCTCGACCATCCTGGGGTGGTCATTTAGCCCCTTGAGGTGTTTGCACCGCAGTTTGCATTCATTGATCAGTGAGTTATTCTTATTGCAAACCCACCGACAGCAATGAATGTTTATCGCAGCCATCAGGAAGTGAGGAGAGGGAGCCCAAATTAGATGAGCGCGTTACAGGGGCTGAAGAAAGAAGTTTGTGTCCAGTTTTTTTCATTCAGCCAATGTCTAAATTTGTAAGTGTGCGTTTGTGCTTGTGTGTGTCACTGTGAACCTTTCCTTGTCGGTGTGCCTTGGCAGATTTGCTTGAGAATATGTCACCTGCCCAGAGTGGTCTGTGTTTGTCTCAGTTTGGAGCCAAGAGCAGCCTGCAGGGTACAGTCAACGGTCGATGGTTTCTCACAGAGCTCCAAACTCACCGACAGCGTTGAATGTTCCCCGAGGGCCCCAGAGGTGTGTGTGTGTGTGTGTGTGTGTGTGTGTGTGTGTGTGTGTGCATTTTCTGTATAATTCCTATGTGTTGTATGCATCAATGCTGTTTGTGCTAAGAACATGATATTTGACAGTGCTCCATCCATGCCTGGATCAAAGCAGCACGGGCGTCACGTCTGAAGTTGCTCTTGTGGAATTCAGTGGTGTTCCACCTGTCCTGCGCAGCGGTTGCTCTGCACCACACATCCTCTTCGTGTTTTGCCCCTCCTTAACCCTGTGGTCATGTGCCATTCTGAGTCAGTCTGCAGAGGAGACAAAAAGAGAAAGAGAGAGGGCGAGGTCAGATCAGTGTTTCTGAGACGTCGTCGACATTCAGCAACCTTCCCCCGTCCTCCTCCTCAGACATCAACTCGCAGTCAGAGCAGAGTTTAGGTGTCGAATCACGAATGAGTGAGTGTGCAGGGAGCAAAATGTCTGAACTCAAGCCACGGTCTGATTGAAATTATGTGTGCAAGTGTGTGTGTATGTGTGTGTTTATCTGTCACTCTGTGTTTGCGTGCTTGTTGTTGTGTGTTGTGTGCACCATACTTACTAGAATCTGTGCGTGTGTGTGTCCGTGTGTGTCCTTGTGTGCATGTGCGTGCGTGCGTGCGTGCGTGCGTGCGTGCGCGGTGCGTGCGTGTGCGTGCGTGTGTGTGTGTGCGTGCGTGCGTGTGTTTGTGGGAGCTACACTCTGGCTGAGCCCAGCCTTGAGAGAGACGCATACCCCCCTCACTCAGATGAAAGGCTTACTCTCCCCCTGCAGCTTCCAAGTTTACAGAATCGCGCCATCATGTATAATTAATGCACAACCTCTCTCTCTTCTGCCTGTTACCATCTTCTTCCCTCCCTCCCTCCCTCCCTCTCTCTCCCTCTCTCTCCCTCTCTCTCTCTCTCTCTCCCTCTCTCATTCTCTCATTCTGTCTCTCTCTATCTCTCGCCTCTGTATCTCCTGTGCACACACATACACACACACACACACTTTCTCTCCTCTCGTTCTCTCTCTCTCTCTCTCCCTCCCTCGTTCCCTCTCTCCATCTCTTTCACTCTGTGTGTCTGTCTGCATTTTTTCGCTCCTGGTGTGATTTTCACTCATCTCCTCTTTTGTCTCTCCACTTCCTGCCTCCTGTAATCCTCCAGTCTGAAAGGCTTGTATATGTGTGTGTGCGTGCATATGTGTGTGTGTGTGTGTGTGTGTGTGTGCCATGACACTACTGCTGCATGCCCGCCTGCTTGCCTCTCACACACTCAAGTTATCGTGCTTCACCTCATTCCTTCAAGCTATAGACAGATTCAGTCTCTCCACGCCACTCTTCTCCATCTTACACGATTTGGTGTCAACAAAGTCTTCCTATAAAATATGTAAATGTTTGTTAAAAAGCACACCCTCTGTGGTAGGGGTAGGGAGATGAGGACTGCTTTATGCATAGTGAACGGCAGGCCTCAAAAGAATGCACGGCTTCAAACTGTCAAGATTCTCTCCTGGTTTCGGCTTTCTCTCGTCTCTCCTCGTCTCTCTTTTTTTTTTTCCTTTTTCTTTTTCTTCTTAGTTTTTTCTCTGTTCTGTTTCGTTCCTTGCTCTCTTCTTGTTTTACCCCTCTCCCCTTCTCTGCGCTTTGTCACTAGACAGCTGCTCTGCAGCTTTGACTCATAAAAACAGCAACTTCTAGTCCACCACAGGAGGCCTACACCACCTCAGGACGTTCTGTTTATGTGCGTGTGTGTGTGTGTGTGTGTATGTCTGTCTGTCTGTGTGTGTGCATGTAGTGAAGTCACATGTGAATGCAGTTAGAGTAGTGGATGCAGAGTTTTTGAATATTGTGATTTTTGATTCTTGAAGTGTTTGGGCGCACAAATTAAATTAGCGGTGCAATCCATTTGTTTGAAGTTTGTGTGTGTGTGCATGTGTGTGTGTGTGTATGTGTGTGTGGTTGTTGGCCAGCGTAGGCACACACCAGCACTGTGGGTCTTAAATTATTGACTGAAACTCATGTCAGCACGACCCACTGAAGTGAACACGCCACATTCAAGAGTCTACCAGGGGCTAAATATAGAGGCGACTTCAGCCCAGCCCAGCCCAGCCCAACCCAACCCCAAGGCAGCCTCGCACAGCCCTACACACACACACACGCAAACACACACACACACACACACATGCCACAGAGCGCAGCTGCCTTTTAACAGAGCTGGCCAAGGATTAATCAGCTGCGTCTCACACAAGTGCCTCATTACTGTAACATGTGCTCGCACACACACGCAAATATGCACACACACACACACACACACACACACAAACACACTGACATAAACAAACCGAAATACACACTCTGACAAAAATGCATTCACTTCTTGATAAACAAACAGAAATGCACACGGTCACAAATATCCACGCACATGCAGTTGCAAACACTTAGAAATATGCATAGGGCACAACACTCATTCTCATACACACACATACATACTCCTGCACTTCCAGATGCACTCAGTATAACAGTGCGGGTGGAGTGGGGGCTGAAAATGCAATCCTGTGGTGGCCTCAGTGAAAGGGTGAAAGGTAGAGCCTGATTGTAGAACCTCCGGCCATTGATTGAGCCAGACCCAGTCAATACACCCCCAGCCAGCATCCCTTCATGTCCCTGGTGGATATCCACATGAGCTGAGCTTTAAGAAATACTCGTTCTCTCTCTTTCTCTATCTCTCGCTCTCTCTCTCTCTCTTTCTCTTTCTCTTTCACTCACACATGCGCACACACACACACACACACACACACACACACACATATACATACACAAACACACACACATACAGAAACACACACTCTCTCTCACTCACTCACACTCACACTCACACACACACACACACACACACACACACACACACACACACACAGTAGGGTGTCGTGTTTCCAGATAAAAATGGATTTTCATACAGGAAATATCAGGCACCCTCTGATTTCTGCGGTGGTCATTTGTGGGGAGCGATTGGGTTACTACTACGTGTTATTATGGCGCTGGGACAGGAAATTCAGTGAGGGAGGAGAATGATAGTAGCATCTTCCAGTGAATATTTAGGACGTCCTCATCAGTCTGTGGGTTGGCTGTGTGTCTGTCTGCCTGTAAACGCTCATCTCCTGCATCCCTGGCTGTCTCCTATTCTCCTTTTGTCAACTTACTCTTCTACACCCTGCCCCTCCCTCCCCTCCAACACACACACACACACACACACACACACACACACACACACACACACACACACACACACACACACACACACACACACACACACGCCGCCCAACCAGCCTCCTTCAGCGTGTCTGTTTCTATTCCAAGACAGGCACTACCACAACTTTGGCACCTTGCCGTTCTCTAACGAGATTTTCATTCTTGGATCACCCCCCCACCCCCTCTACTACCCGCGCCCCATCCTGCACCCCCCCCCCCCACCCCCACCCTCCTCCTCCTCCTCCTCCTCCTCCTCCTCAGCTTCTCATCTCCTCATCTGAATGTACCTCTTCCAATTTCTCTCTCTCTCTCTCTCTCTCTCTCTCTCTCTCCCACTCTCTCACTCCTCTTCTTTTTCATTCTGTCTGTCTTGCTTTCTTTCATTTTTTTTTTTCTTTCCCTTCTTCAGCTCTGTCTCCTGTTCGCTCTCTGCATATGAAAGACCCTGCATCCCTGAGGTGGTGGTTTATTTTTTGTCTCTGTGCGGAGAGAGCAGAAGCTCAGGGTGGTGACAGCAAAGCAGCTAGCAACGAGCTAACATCATCCCGGTGGCAGGTGACAGGCCCCATTGGAAAAGCAAACTGGGAATGGGGACGTTAAGCTGGAAG
>PYXC01002419.1:420000-437500 GCA_015244755.2 Tenualosa ilisha
TCAAACTGTCTTCTGGTAACTCACTTGTCTTGTTTCCAATCACTACAGTTCTGTGCCTCTCTGATGTACTGAGACGCATGTTGTACTTTTCTGCTGTTAAGATCTCGCTTTTATGCTCCCTCATTCTCTCTCTATCTATCTCGCTCTCTCTCTCTCTGCCCATATATCTATCTCTCTATCTCCTCTCCTCCTCTTCCCCTCACTTGTTCTGTCAGCAAGCCGTGCGCTCCGGTTTGCACTCAGTGATGTATTGTGTGTTAATCTGCAGTGATTACCACACTCTTCCTCCTCTCTCTCCCTCTCTCTCTCTCTCTCTCTCTCCTCTCTCTCTCTATGCTTCTTATCTGTCCCGCAGATGGCTGCTGCCAATTAACAGCAGCTGGGCCCTTCGAGAGAGATGCTGAGTTCCAGGCTGGTATTCCCAAGGCTCACTAAAGAGCTTGAGCATGCGGGCACCTTGTCGGCTGGCATCCTCCGAGCGCCGACCTCTCTCTCTCTCTCTCTCTCTCTTTCGCTCTCTCGCTCTCGCTTGCTCGCTCTCTGAGTGTGTGTTAACAGAGCCGGAAGGCTTCCTACTGAAGAGGCGGTGGGATGGGAATTGTGCTATTTGGCCCGAGGTTTTCCCCTCGTCCCCCGATAGACAGCCAGTCAGTCAGCAGCTCATCTGGTTTGGATGGCCAGTGAATCACCTTTCACAGCCGCCACAGGGTATTTCAAGCTATGCTGATTACACAAGTGGACAGATGCACGTGTCCGCTCTCACAGACACACACACACACACACACACACACACACACATTGAACTGCACATATGACAGATACACAGAGACAAATACTCAAATGACACACACACAGACATACACACACACACACTTAGAACTGCACATATGACAGATACACAAAGACAAACACTCAGATGGCACGCGCACACACACACACAGACACACACGCGCGCAATTTGATTTGATGAGACGTTTGAGAAGCTTGTGCATTCTGGATTTATAGATATGTAGGGTATGGATGCTTAAGTGTTGTGGGTGTGGGAGAGTAAACTTCTCTTTGTTCCGGCTCTGTGTCTCTCGCAAACACGAAAAAAGAGAGATGGGCCAGATTGCTGTGCTCCACGTCGCCGCTTTAAAGATCAGAGTCGCACCCTCCCCTCCCCCCCCTCCTCCTCCTCCTCCTCCTCCTTCACTCCTTCTCCCCCTTCTCCTTCTCTCTCTCTCTCTTTTGCCCTCCTCTGTTTCTCTCTTGCTCTTTGACTCCATGTTCCTCTGTCTCTTTCCTCTTCCCATCTTTACCTCTCTCTCTCTCTCTCTTTCTTTCTCTTTCTCTCCCCATGCTTCATATTCCCTCTGTGTCTCTCTCCTCTCTGCTCCCTATTCTCCCTGTCTTTCTCTTATCTTTAGCGCAGTGTTCTGTTCCCGTCTGCACAAACACTTTGATCTTTTACAGAGCCAAAGGTGCATTAGAAATGAGCTCAGCCTTTGGTTGAGAAATAAAAGGCCGAGACCCAACCTAGAACTGCAAAACCCACCTCCCCCCAAACACACACACACACACACACACACACACACACACACACACACACACTAGGCTCGTGCCACAAAGAACATCACACACTGATCCTACATAGCCTAGTCTTTCAGTAATCAAATGCTTTTGCACTTGCACTACCAAAACAATGAAGACAGAAAGCTTTTTTTTTAACTCTTGAAAATCATCAGCTAATTCACACACACACACCGCACGCGCATGACACACTGCATCATGCTGTGCAATCCTCACGTCACAGTGCAACACACACGCTGTTCCCTCACTCAGCACATGACTCAATCCAGCTTCACACTACTAAACACACCATCCAACATGTCCTACATAACACGTTTCCCCTTCCACACGCCTGGTTACGCTGTCAAGCTCACCCTACACACAGAATGACAACATATTGTATCTGCTAGAACCAGCCATACTGGGTTCCCACCACAAAATGTAAATCAGGAAAGCTGAACACAGCACTGACTCCTTGCTTGCTCAAACACACTGGCAGTGTACTAAAGAAAGCACATATATATTTGCTGATTTTCACTTTTGTGTTTATGGTGACTCAGTATGGTGTGTGAGTGAGTGAGAGAGAGAGAGTGAGAGAGGCTATAACCGTGCCTGTTAGGTACGGCCAAAAATGACAGCAAGTGTTGAATGTGTCAGAGAAATGTGGGTCACGTCGGCCGATGACCCACTGGGGCCGCTCCCGGCCCGCGCGCTTCTGCCTAATCTGCACTAATGCGCAGAGAATGGTCGCCAGACGGGGCTCCTAATTGACCCTGATATTCAGTGAACAGAAAAAAAAGCCTGTCAAATGGCTCGCTTCGTATCACAATTTTTTTTTAACCCCCACCCCCCTTTCAATCTCTCTCTCTCTCTCTCTCTCTATCTCTATCTCTATCCAAATGCAGGGAGAGGCAGAGTGGCACTGATACACCCTGTCAGACATGCGTCATTTCAGGGGATAAGTACAGACGCTGCACTCGCGGGAAATCGAACGAATCCAAATCCACTTCGATCTTTGTTTGAAAACATTGCAAAGTGCGCTTCAGCATTGGCAAAACACTGCAAAATACTCTGATGCGCTGATACGCTGATGAATTCGCTCTCTGACTATTCAAGTTATTTTATCTCCAATAATGATGAAAAAGAACCACAACGGGGGGAAAAAAACATTAGAGATGGAGGTAATGGCCCTTTTTTAAAAAAAATTAGTCATTTGTGGGAACAATATGACCGTGAAGCACTACAATTACACGCCGTTTCAAAGCATCAGTCTCAAAATGACTGTTCTGATTTGGCATGCTGCAGTAAAATGTTGCCAAGTGCTACGCAGTCAAGACACGAGTGTGACAATGGCTCAGTCTCCCATCTGCTCACTGGATTAAAAAAAAGCCCCTTTTTTAAACAATACAGCGCTATCCCTATGGCTTATCAATATCCAGCAATTTTCTCAAAAATAGAAATGCATTTCAATATTAATAGCAATCCACACAGTAATGCACGGCCAATTTTGAGCGCAACATTCTCGATCCTATTTTTAATTTAATTTAATTTGCGAGATCGTGAACATGAATTCTTAAATATGTTCTGTGATGTTTGCATAAAACAGAGCAGAAATTGAAACTGCAGCTATTCACTTAAGTGCTCTTATAGGTGTTGGTCATAATCGCTTTTAAATTAATCAGCCCAAACATTTCATTTTGGGGTTCATCACACGGTTACACTTTGCTTTATCTCTGACCTATAATTACTTTTGGCGTAGAACTATGTCTGCGTATGGTTTTTATTGCCCCCCCCCCACCACACACACACACACACCCCCACATACACACACACCACATCACATTTCTTTTGAAGCTCTGATTAGCAACATGGCGCTGTGGAATGCTTTTGAATGAGCGGTGAACCCTTTCTGTGTGTGTGTGTGTGTGTGTGTGTGTGTGTGTGTGTGTGGTGTGTGTGTGTGTGTGTGTGTGTGTGTGTGTGTGAGAGAGTGTGTGTGTGTGCTCTTGCTTGTGTGCGCGTGTCAAGCTCCTTGCCGGATGGGTTGAGAATTGTCTCAGTCTTACATGCTTTACCCTCTGCCAAAGAAAAAAAAAAACAAACAAGAAAAACATGCACACTCTGACTCACTTATCCACACACTGGCATCTCCACACACACACAGAATACTGCCCCTGGCTGCACACCTGGTCACCTATCCCAACAGTCAGCCTGACAAAGACAACCCAGGGCTGTTTTTCAGCTTGGGCACACGTCTGTTTGGGAGAAGGAATGCCATCTCCGCCAGTCACTCCGCACTGAAACACACACTGATACACAGCCTCTGACATGCAAAGCCGGGTAAACACTCTCACTCTCTCTCACACACACACACACACATACACACACACACACACTATACACACACACTCACTCTCATCATACACTCATCTCACACAAGCAAACACAAAAATATACACCCACACTCAGCCTATCTCTCATGCACTTTCATATATATACTCTCTCTCTCTCTCTCTCTCTCTCTCTTCCCCTTCCCCCCTTCTCTCTTGGGTGTCAGCTTAGCTGAGGTTCAGTGGCTTAGTGCTCTGGGTGTGCGTGTGCAGTGAGTGAGCGAGCGAGCGAGTGAGTGAGAAAGCGAGCGAGCCCTGTGGAGAGAGTAGCCTCCGCTGACTGTGAGCACTGCTGAGTTTGCCTCCGAGGCTCCTTCAAACGTCACAGCGACCCACCACTGTCACCACCACGCCAGCGCTCGGGCAGCACGCCCTGTGGCTTGTACTCGTTCTCGCTCTCTCTCGCTCTCTCTCTCTCTCTCCTGTTTTTCGCTGTTTCTCATTCCCTTTGCCGTACTCCACCCTGAAAACCTTGGGGAACAACTTCACTCGACTCTCCATTCCATCTCTCTCTCTCTCTCCCTCTCTCCCGTGTCTCTTTGGCCACTGCCTGCCTCGTCACGCTGACCAGGCTCGCAGCCCTCCATCTGTCTTCCTGATTCGCCCATCCTCACGCCCTGGGAGGTCGAGCCTTTTATCTACCTGTACACTGATCAGAGGCTTTCTTCTTTTTCTCTCCCTCCCTCCCTCCCTCCCTTATCCTCTGAAGCTTTATGCAAATCAACCGTGTCTCCTGTGAGAACACTCTGGACTTCTGATTTTTACCCAAAATAAAAAAGGCTTTCAGTAAACAAAGAAAAGTAATAGATAAGTAATATCACTAAGAAGGATTGTTTTTTTTTTTTGTTTTTGTTTTTTTTTTTTAGTTTTTTGAGATATCTACCTGAACTCGATAAAGACAACAGTAGTTGTCCAGATTGCTGATTGTTCAGATAGCATTCCCTGCTTTTATGTGCTTGGTATTATTCTGTTTTATCTTTGTACCCCTCCCCCCCCCCCTCCCCCCATACCCCACTCCATATTCATTTAGTGGCCTAGCGGTAATCACAAGCTAAACAAAGAGGGGTTGGTATCTTCAGAGTTTCAGGGACAGAGCATCTATCTTCTCTCATATTCACACACACATGATAGAGGGATGAAAAGGGTTACTTGCGAGTGGAATGGAAGATTAGGGAGGGGGGGTGTAATGGGGACAGAGAATGGTAAGGGGGGGCGTGGAGCCAGGGCAGGAAAGGAGGGGGTAAAATGCCCTAGGGTTCTGTTTGTTTTTGAGGTGCCTTAGTTGCTTTAACAACCATGTCATTGGCTAAGGAGCTAACTGCAGACATGTTCAGTGGTTTTGTAAGTGTACATAGACACCCCCCCCTTCCGAACACACACACACACATATATTATACACAGACATATACACATACAGACATTCCTTTCCACCCTCATTTTTATACCACCAAATTATCTACAAAGTGAAGAACACAGTTTTTACAACATGGCTATATATGTTCTTCTGCTGGGGTGGTACGAATTTCTTTGTCGGGGAAGAAGGAGGTGCCGGGGGGGGGGCGTCCATCAAAGGAAGTCATTTCCTGTTTAAGGCAACCCTTTTGCCCCTGCTGACCAAACCCCAAAAAGCCCTCCTCGTCCCTTCTCCCCCTGTCCTTAATCCCGTCTCTCCCTCTCCCTCTCCCTCTCTCTCTCTCTCTCTCTCTCCCTCCCTACCCTCCCTCCCTCCCTCTCTTTCCCCACTCAGCTCTGTGTGGAGCCTTTGGCTTTGTGTTCAGGCAGAACTGGCTGCTCGCGACTGGGTGCCAACAGATCCCCATTGTCCGGTGCTAGGACCTGAATGGCCAAGGGAGCCTCAGTGAATTGCTTGTCTGGTTTCTATTCAAATCCAGGTAGAGATGGAGAGAGAGAGAGAGGGAGCCTCTCAAGGGAGGCATTACAGAAGCTTGTGATAGGCTCTGCACTGTGTGTGTGTGTGTGTGTGTGTGTGTGTGTGTGTGTGTGTGAGAGAGCTGTCTTCCATGAACATGGGGATATGCATCAAGTCCCCCTTCTGTACACATACACATGCACACACACGTACACATGCACACTCACTCACTCACTCACACACACAGACACATACACCCCCAACTATGCACCCCTGCCATGGGCCACAAGGGCCGCTCAGAGCGTCAGCAGACTGACTGTGAGGGGGCGCTGCGAAAGAAGTCTCCGCTCAAGTGTGGCTTCTGTCAGCAATGCATTTATCATCCATATCAGCACGTCGTTATCAGTCTACATTCCGAGTCAACACACGCACGCACACGCATACACACACAGCGTCTTGATTCCACTGTGCCTTCACTTAAACCCATTGGCAGCTACGTCTACCTCCAGATAGGTTTCACATGTCATGTCACGTATTTTTTTTTCTCCCCTCTTTCTCCCAACAAACTTCGCTTACTCCAGAGAGAGAGAAAAAAATGAACTACGATCTCAACACTGTATCCACAAGCAAAAAGTTGCCGTGCTAATTCTCCAATCCTTAACGCAAATAACAACAGACAGTCGCACGTGCGTGATTGTTCATCCCAGACGAGGAAAACCGGAGAGCATACGGTCGAGAAAGGAGATGCTTTGAAGCTCGGCTGAGTCTGCGGCTAATCTGATGACTCTTTTGACTCCTTTGTTTTTTTTCTTTTTCTTTTCCGAAGAGCACCAGGGCTGCCTTTGCCACTTTGCCTCCCCGAAGTTATACAAGCCACAGTGCACTTGGTGAACTTTCAGCAGGACACTTCACACCAAAGGAAGTGATGAGTCCATGCGTGACACAATGACTCATTACTGCGCTAAGATTTATGTCGTTTTTTTTTTTGTTTGTTTTTTTTTCATTGTCTCCCCTCCATATCTCAGTCATCTCCTCACCGCTTGTTTTTTTTGTTTTTTTTTTTTGTCTGTGCGTGTCTCGCTCTTGTTTTGTCCACCACCCCCACCACCACTGTTGCCACAGCCGCCTCCGCTGCTGCTGTGCACGGATCTGCGACTGCCTTGCCTTTGCGTGAGAACCACAAGTAAAAAAAAAAGTTAAAAAAAAAAAAAAAAAAAAAAAAAAGCTGATGCTAGAAAACCCTCAGAGGAGATGTATGTGTGTTGGGGGGGCACGTCGCCTTTTAAGAGGCTGGTCACGAGCTCTGTGAGCACCTTTTTACATGGCCGCTTCTTCTTCCTTCTTCTCCTTTCGATGGCCCCCGGATGCCTCCCACTCTTTCCTTCTCTCTCTCGCTCTTCTCTCTCTCTCTCTCTCTCTACCTCGTGCCGTTCGTTCCTCTCCCCTGCCCTCAGCAGCTGGCTGTCCTGTCTTATCCAGGGCTGGCCCTAATGACCTAGCGAGGCTGTCTGGCTGGGGCCCCCTCTGCTTTTGTCCACTGTCTGCCCTAGTTCCTCCACCCTTATCCCCAACCACCACTAACCACCAGTAACCACCACCACCCCCACTCCCTCCACCGCACACCACACACACACATACACCCTTCCTCCACCATTCCCAAACCCTCCCTTCTCAACTGCTCTCCTCTCCTCTCTTCTCCTGGTCGCTCCCCTTTACTTCCCTCTCTCCTGACAAGCTGTGCCCCCAGGCTTTCAGACAGGCACGCCGGCCGGCCCGCCTGGCCCCTCAAAGCCCTCACCCCAATGACCCCCGCCTGCACTCAATCTCCACAGAGGAGAGACGAGAGAGAGAGGCCAAAAAAAAATCACAAACAATCGGGAAAGGAAACCTTGCACTCGTGAGTGAGTTCCATGGAGGTGGTAACGTGACGAGGGGGGTTTAAGTCAAGGCAGTTTTGTCTTCTTTTTTTTTTTCCCTCCTGAAGTGCGATTTAAAAACAGCGTGCGTGCACAGTGGCGGCGGCCGCGCCAGCAGGAGAAGCAGAGCTGCCAATCGCAACGATGACAAAAACGACCTCACCCTGTTGACTGTCTCAGTGAATTAGCTGTCGCGCTACTCCCTAACCAAACGGCACATTGCGTGCGTCTCTGTCTGTGTGTGTGTGTGTGTGTGTGTGTGTGTGTGTGTGTGTGTGTGTGCACGTATGTGCGTGTGTGTGAGCGAAAGGCAGAGATTGGTGCGATCCGTAGACATACAAAAATAGATAGCAAGTACCGTACAGCTCGGGATTCAGTGATACTTCTAAATACTCACAGAGGCATGCATTGTACAATCTTAAGTCACAGCATAACATGACAAACCGGGTGAATGGGCAAAAAAGAACAAGTGAGAGACGGAGTGAGAGGGAGAGAGAGAGAGCATAAAGGAAGGAAGGAAAAAAGATTTGCTCACCGCGTGGAGAAGTAAGTCCCGTGAAGTTGTGCTCTCATCAGACTGGGGAGGCCACGCTTGAGAAAGGCTGATCTGTCAAGAAATCAAATAAAAAGGGGGGAGAGGGCAAGAGGTACAAAAGGAGGCCAAAAAAAAGGAGCAGGGGAAAAAAAAGGGTGGGGGCTCGGCCGGGAAGCTGCGAGAGGGAGAGAGAGAGGGAGAAGCGCTTCCACACGCACGACAGCACGGCACAGTTCTGCAGAGGGGGGAAAAAAGTTGAAATGCGGGGGGGAAAAAAATGGGGGGAGCCGGGATTGAATTTTTCTTCCTCCTCTTCTGTTCCTCCTTTTTCTTCTTCTTCTTCTTCTTCTTCTTCTTTTCGCTCCCTCCTCTCACTCTTTTCTGTCTCTCTCTATCCCCTCCCTCTGTCTGCCTCTCAGTCTCCGAGTCTTTCTGTCTCTCTCCCTCTCTCTCTCTCTCTCTCCCGCTCTCCGTGTCACTGAGTCCCTGATCTCCTGTTTATGCGATCCTCAGCTGCTTCGACAGGAACTCTGTCATTTTTTTTTTTTTGTCTGTGGATAATCAGTAGCTTGAGACAGGGAGAGGTAGAGAGAAAAAAGGGAGGAAAAACAGAAGGGAAAAACACACACACACACACACACACGCATGCTCACACGCACAAACGCACAGTCGGGGCTAGACAAGCTATTGAACAGCTCCGCTTCATACCAGCCTCGTCTGTCCCGCTTGAAATGAACTATATATGACCCAGTTGACGGACAGGAGCAAATTAAGTCATGTGGTGGGAAGGGGTACTCGCCATTGGCTGGGATCCCAGCAGCCCCGGGGCTTGTGCGACGCGATTGGCTGAGGCAGGGATCATTGAAACATGAGTCTCACACCATTCACAGGCGGACGAGCTGGGCAGGGTCACTGTTTGGGTGTCTGGCTTGCTTGCAATCAGGGAAGAGGAAAGAACAGAGGAGGGGAAAAAAAAACCCTTTTATCTTTTTTGATTCCCACTTTTTTTTTTTTTGCGTTGATCTGAAGAATTTGTGTGTGTGTGTGATTACTGTTTGCATGTATGCCTGAGGTTTTTATGTGGCTTTGTTGTATTTATGTGTACCCATAGTTGATTATGATGGAACAGGATCAGGATCAGGAATGACATTGATTGTTTTTCCAACACAGCAAATTCTGTTTATATTGTGATATTTTCGTTTGTGTTTTTGTGTTCGTGTACATTTGTGTGCTTTTATAATTCCTAACCATGACTAAATCATGACATTGTTCTGAGATGGCACGTCTCTGTTACCACACCTCTCTCATTTCTGGTTATTCTCTTTCCTCTCTCCTCTCCTGTTCTTTTCTCTTCTCCCTCCTCTCTTTCTCTCTCTGTCCATCTCTTTGCTTCTTCTGTGCTCTCATTTACTTATCTCTCCACTCTCCTCTTTTCTCTCTTTTCACCCCTCTCTCTCTCTCTTCACCTCTCTCTCTCTCTCTCCATCTCTTTGCTTCTTCTGTGCTCTCATTTCCTTATCTCTCCACTCTCCTCTTTTCTCTCTTTTCACCCTTTTCTCTTCATCACCTCTCTCTCTGTCTCTCTCTCCGCCTCTCCTTTGCATGGGGGACCTAGTAGATCTGAAGAGTGTTTGCCCCCAACCCCCCTCCAAAGTCTTGTGGGACTGGCTCTGAGTGTTAATCTGGCGCTACAGAGAGAGGTGCCGATAATCATCTCTTTGTCTCCGGCTCCCTTCATCTGTCTTAACCGAGTGCTCGTTCCCGCCGCTGGAGCGCTCGCCTTTCTCATCCTCCTCTTCCTTGTCTTCCTCCTACTCATCTTCCCTCTCCTCTCAAAAGCCGCTGCGTTGCCCGTTTTTTCTTTTTCTCTTTCTCTTCCTCCACTTGATTCCTTTAAGCGTAGAAAGAGGGAGGTGAGGGAGAGGAGGAGAGCCTGATGGATGCCACCAACCTACTAACAGTCCAGTGCTGCACCTGGGGGCCGCTGTGGCCTACTAGGGTTAGGGCTTCGGGCTTGAAGCCGAAGGGTTACTGGTTTCATCCCTGGCCAGTACATCCATTGCTGAAGTGCCCTCGAGCAAGGCACCTAACCTCTCACTGCTCCCCGGGCGCCGCCGTAGCAGGCAGGCAGTCCACTTCTCCGGGTCAGTGTGTGCTTCACCTCACTGTGTATTCACAGTGTGCTGTGTGTGTTTCACTAATTCATGGATGGGGTGAATGCAGAGACCAAATTTCCCTCAGAGGATCAAAAGAGTGTATGTATACCTATATACCTCACCCCGCCCGCTGGGCCTGCTGCAGAGGGCAGGGATGGGGAGATCTCTTTCTCTCTGTCATTTTCTTTCTTTCTCTGTCTCTCTTGCTTTCTGCTTACATTCTGCTTTCTCTCTCTCTCTTTCTCACTTTGTCACTCTTGCTTACTCTCTCGCACACACAGATATCGCTTTCCTCTTTTTCTCTTTTTTCCCCCTCTCCTTCATCCCTTGCTCTATTTTCTCCCTCTCCGACTCGCAGTTTGAAAAACCCTCCCACTGCAAGCTCAGCAGTGAATGTATCAGAGATCAGACTAGGGTGTTATTTTTCAACTTCATTTAGTACGCTGTGTGTGTCTGTGTGTGTGTGTGTATGTGTATGTGTCTGTCTGTGTGTGTGTGTGTGTGTTTGTGTCGTGTGTGTGTGTCTCTGTGTGTGTCTGTGTGTGTGTTTGTGCGTGTTTGTGAGTGACCTACAAAACTGTGTTGGCATGCACAATAAACACAACTGGCCAAGCCAAAAATATTGACATATCGTTGGCATCGTAACGAGCAAACAAATGCAAATATAGCTGGATTTGGAGTATGTCTTTTGAGAGTGTTCTGCCAAATGTATCTACCCATTCCAAGGCGTCAACAACAAACTTGCTTCAAACTATGATTAGCATTTGGCACCACGAATCTCACACAGATAGTGTTTGTATCCCTCTCATCAAAGAATCCTAGATAAGCACTAGTATCTCTTGCTGATTTGAGATCAGTTGAGAAGCTGGACGTTGAAAGACTGATCGCAATAAAATAAAAGTGCTGCTCAGGTGTGTACAGAAACACTAAGCAGGTTGGGGGGGAAGGAGTCGGGGAAAACGGGTCATGGGCTGCTTCATGCCTCTCACTCTTATGGGGCTCCTGGAATTGAATTAGTTTCCTGACAGCGACGCCCGAGTCATCGGTTAGTCACGCTGCCACTGGAGTCATGTGACAGCTGAGCGCCGCAGCCATTGCCGCGGCTGCATTCCGCACGGGTCACAGGCGCTCGACGCCCGAGATGCGCCGAGCGCAACCCAGAGACCCTTTGCCCACCCACACCACCCCAGCCCTTTTTCATTGGACCGCATCATTTTTGCCACCGTGCGGCCGTCATGCATTCTGTCATATTGTGATAAAATATCCCGTTTCGCTTCTCCACATCCCAACCTCGGCACCCCTCTTGCAGTGTGTGGACTGTGATTGTTTTGTCGCGTGGTGGGTCGCCGCTGTTCCGTAAGGAACCGCAGGGTTCTTGCTGTGTGTTTTGTGAGTCATTACGCGGACATTTTGTTAGCAGCGCAAGCACAATAGCCTGAGGCGTACGCTGTTGCCAAATGGTCCTTTTCACACTTGATTCGATCAGAGTGACCTGAATAAAAGAATTCTCTCAGCTCAGCGCCCTGCGCGTTTTATCGCTCATAACCAAGGGAGAAGAGAAGAAGAGAGAGAGCAAGAGAGGAAGAGGGGGAGAAAGAAAGAGAGAGATGAAAGGAAGAGAAGATAGTAGGAAGTCAGGGAGGTGTTGTTTTAACCTCCTTTCATGTGTTTGGGGTGAACTTTTCATAACTCTTCTGTTGTTCCAAATTGTGCCTGCCTGCTAGTTGTACTACAATGACGAGCTACGACGCCATTTTTTTTTCCTGTAGTGCCACACTAAAACTGCATGCAGCCCAGTGGCACTATGGTATATGTAGCTCTTGGGCCCCATGCAGCGCTTGAGCGTGTTTGATGTTTGTTCAAGGGAGCCATTTTGGCTCTGAGCTCCCTGTTGTTTTCTGTAGGCACCGTTAGTCCGTTAGTCTCAGTGCCTCAGTGGGTAGAAGGATTGTGGCTCTCACCCCGAGGGCAAAGGCCACAAATAGCCCATATTCATACATCTGTATTATCAACACACACACACACCACACACACACACACACACACACACACACACACACACACACACACACACACACGCACGCACCCCATCTGCTACATCAGACTGGCGTTTTGCCTGTGGACAGGGGGCCATGGAGCAGGAACTAATCACTTCACAATCAGGCTTAATCCATTGTAAAGGAATACTACTAAAGGAACTCATTTAAAATGGTGATTTTATTCCTAGTGGTTTCATAAGATTCAAGAAAATATATAGTTCCATCCATACACAGCAGTATTTTCCATGGTGGACTAACATGCTTCCTCTCAGACCTGATTCAACACAGCATGATTATACCCAATACATGCAATACATGTTGTGTGGTGTATTTTTAATTTGTTTTGGTGAGCCAGTCATGGTGGTCCTGAACAGAACCCAGGGCCTCTGCACCCCCACTTGGAATCACTTTAGCACTTTCCCCTCCCCACCCCCAACGCCACCCCCTCAAACCCGCCATGTTCTCAATCTCCCCTGTCCGTCACAGCTGTGAAAAGGTCACAGCACAGCTCCCTCTGTTCCCCTCCGTCATCTGTGCCCGTGCATCTGTTCTCGCTCCGATGCTGTGTTTGTTGGTTTGTAGTTTAGTCGTTTCGAACGTGGATTTCCCAAGGTCAGACAGCTTGTATTTGCGTAAACTAACTTCTGATACTGTTCCATTACGTGTATGAAGATGCCCTAAACCCTCCCCCTGATCTTACAGTGTATCATAGGCCATCTCTTTATTTCCTCCATCTCTGATTTGCATTGGACAGCTGATTGATTTGGTCCTTTTATTTAGAGAGATGACCATGAAATCCAGTGTCTGGGGGAGAAGAAGGGATATAGTGTGCAAATGAGTTGTGAGGACACCCAGCCGACAGGGAGGGAGATCCTCCTGTCACGTCAACTTTGCTGTATGGCCTTCCTGTGCACTCTCTTTCTCTCTCTCTCTCTCTCTCTTTCTCTTTCTCTCTCTGTGTGGTGGAAGTGGTGTGTTGTGAACAGTGTGTGAATTCCTAGGCGCGTCACTGAGTGCTCATTCCTCTTTTTGTCACAACTGTATACATAGTGTGCAGCTAATATTGCACAATCTTCTTCCTCTTCTCTTCATCTAAGTTTTTGGGGTCTTAAATCTCTGGGTGGGTGGGTGTATGGCTTGGAATTTGGGGTAGAAGTTGGACCAGATTTCGTTGTAATTTGGATAGCTGGTGAGAAAGTGTAGTTTATACTGTAACTCCTGTTTATTGCAATACGGGCACAGTTTTCTTTTGGCTTCCAGATCTCTCTCTCACTTTCTTCATGTCTGTCTGTCTCTGTCTCTCTCTCTCTCTCTCTCTCTCTCTCTGCCTCTCTCTGTTACCCTAGGATGGTGGATTTGAGACTCTCTCTTTCTCTATCTATGTGTCTGTCTGTCTGTCTGTCTGTCCGTCCGTCTATCCGTCTGGCCCCCTCTGTCTCTGTAGCCCTTGGATGGTGGATTTGCACACGGTTTCTCTTTCTCTGTCTCCATATATGTCCGTCTCTCTCTCTCTCTCTCTCTCTTTCCCTCCCTCTCTGCTGCCCTATAGTTCTGTTGGATTTGCACAGGGTTTCTCTGCATACATTCACGACACTCTATCATTGCTGTGCAATGTTGACTTTACTACGCCAACAGCCAGCCTCCATTGCTACCACTTGACTTCTCTCTCGCTGTCTCTCTCACTCACACAAACACACACACACACACACACACACACACACACACACACACACACACACACACACACACCCCTTTACATCTTTACATACTCATCCCCCCACACACACAAACCTGCACACACTCTTACTTTACCACACACCACTATGAGAGTTTGTTGGGAGTGATAGAAGGAGAGTTAGGTTCCCATTGTTTAAATGGGAAAGAGACTGGCCGAAATGGAGATACTGAATTAGGCATAGAAGGGTCAGATGAGTTGGGTCAGTGAGTGAGAGGACCATGTTTGTGTCGCTCTCTTTTCTGTACGTGTGTGTGTGTGTGTGTGTGTGTGTGTGTGTGTGTGTGTACATTGAGCAGCGGGAGAGGGGTGAGGTGGAGGGGGGTGCTGAGAGGTCTTCACGTGATCCCGCTTGAACTCGCTGAACTGAACTGCAGCCATGAAAAGGCTCTCAGTCCTCTCTCTCTCTCTCTCAGTCCTCTCTCTCTCTCTCGGGCCCTCACCCTGGCCGCTGCGCCATGGTCATTGGTTGGCTCACGGGCCTGCCCAACCCAACCCAACATAGGGCCCTTTGCTGCTGCTGCTGCTGCTGCTACCACCGCACACGCTCAGAGCCACACAGTGCCAGCAGAACTCCATGTCCCAGTAGCCTTGCCTGACCCCTGCCTGGACCCATTGTCACCCGAAAAAAGGCAGAGCGCGGCATGCCCTGAATTACACACCGCAGGCAACAGGCACTCTCATTTAAAAATAACTTATTAATGCCGGAGAGAAAAACGTCTTTTAAAATGTTTGCTCAGCTGGACATATCGTGTCCACAACCCACCAACCCACCAATCCCAACCCTTCACCCCCTCCCAATCACTACGCAGTCTTATACAGTGGCGTTGACTGATGGAAAGTAAGAAACACTTTCAAAAACTGGTTGGGTAGTCCGGGCAGCGCTCAACAGCCTTTCAATCATGGTCAAGGCCTGAGAGAGGGAGAGAGGGAGAAACCACACACACCAGCAACAGCTTTAAAGAACACAGGGTGGGAGTCATAGGCCATGACTGGCCTGAGATCAGAGCGCTGGGGGCAGTGGTGGCGGTGGCAGGAGGGTTTCTGCTCTGATGAAACATGAATGAAACACTGCGTGCGGCTGAGGTGGCGGTGGAGGTGTTGGGAAGGTGTGCCCAGTGTGTGCCAGTGGGGTGTGGCTGTTTGGCTTCTGAACGCGTACCGTGGGATTACAAAGATGGCTCTTTTCTAGCCTCCCATCTCACCAGCCTCACCCATAACTCTCTACTCATAGTTAACTGGACATTTGTCCAGGTCCTGTTTCGTCTCTCTCTCTCTCTCTCTCTGTGTTTCTTTTTCTCTCTCTCTTTCTCTTTGACTTTTTTTCTTTGTTTCTCTCTCTTCTTTGTTGCATAATTAGAAAGAAAAGCATTAAAACAAGCAGTTTTCACACAGCATCACAAGAAGTCTTTATTTGGAAAACAAAGCAATCACCCCACCCTGCATCACACATTATATAAATGAAATGACAAAAAAAAAAGAAAATCCGAGTGACCAGATAACAAGGGAAGGACAGTTTCGAGACAAACCTCCCAGGATGCCCACGGGCTACACCTTGTGTGACTCATGGTGACACCTATTTTTTTCGAGGTCAAGCTGTGTGGTTAGGCCAAGGCCAAGCCCTTGGCCAAAAAAAGTGAGTGCCAACACCTTACCACTTTGCAGACCTCCCCTTGTCTGTAACTGGTTTAAATACGTCATACTTATTTGCGTCATAGTTGACAAACGGCGATTTACCCGACCCACCCTCCTATTCCTGATCTTTATGCACATTATGCTTCTGTTGAAAACAAAGTCGAGGATAGGAAATAGCCATAAGCAGCTACAGTCAAACAGAAAGTAGGAGAAACTGAATTATTATTATTATTTGCTGTGCATTTCTAATGAAACATTACAATGGTCGTGGTTTGGATGAATCGGTTCAACTCTGAAATGAATGAAATGATTGTAAATGATGCCACAAAATTGGAAGGCCTAAACTGGAACATTTTTAGACCTTCTGTTTTTTCTGTTCACAAGCAATCTGTTGACAGTGAGGAATGGAAGTGGACTTAGATGAGGGCTGCGGTAAGGTGCTAATCATAGTAAGCACTAGCATTGGGTTTTGTTTGCAGTGAAGGTTGTGGTCAGGGTAAGGGCATGGTTAGGGTGAATTCAAACGTTGATAGATGGATTTACTGACTATTTAAAGATTTTTTTTTTTTTCCATAAACAATCTCAAGCAGGGCATCCAGGTTGTGTGTTGCTCATCCAGTTATAGGATAACAGGCCTGTCTGAAACACAAAATGATTTCTTTTGGAATCTCTGCCTGCATGTTTAGAATGTGTTATGTTTGCATGTACTTTCTTGAGTAAATTGCAGTGAAGGCATGGAGATTGGCACAGGGATGAAATGGATGTGGTGAGTGGTCATGGCAGTGAGAGAGGGTTGGGAACCTTTGCTCTTTTAGACGTTCCTCTTTGACATGTCCTGGCCTGTGTGTGACTCGCCCCCTGACACATCCTGGGGAAGGGCACATTTGTGTGTGTGTGTGTGTGTGTGTGTGTGTGTGTGTGTGTGTGTGTGTGTGTGTGTGTGTGTGTGTGTGTGGTGTGTGTGTGTGTGTGTGATATCAGTGCTGCCCAGTTGGGTCTCTGCCCTCATACATTAAGGAAATGCTAACACATGCATTACACACTTGCATGTTTCGGAGGCGATACAACGAGCACACACACACACACACACACACACTTCGACCACGTTTGCCTGCACCCAGCTCTTTCTGCAAGTTAGATAATTGTTTTTAACTCTTACACACTCATTTGTGAAAAATAACATTGGCTTCCATTCTTCTCACTTACTAAGCATCTCTCTATCTGCTTAATCCCACTTTTCCCCCAAATACACACACACACACGCACACACACACACACACACAGGCTCCCTCTGGCTGCTGGCGTCCGTGTTCTGATGCTGTGTGACAGGCTGTGTGGAGCCCGGGGCCTATGACTAACCTGCTCAGTTGTGCAGCTGTTCACACAGTGCTTGTTTGTGCGTGTGTGTTTGTGTGTGTCTGTGTGCGTGTGCATGTGTGTCTTATTTTATTCCCTCCCCCATGTGGGATGGGAGATGCAGATTGTGTACTGGGCTTTGGTTTGCGTGCATTTTATACGTGTAATTGTAGATTGTTCACTGGGCATTTGTATGTGCGCTAGTTTGCTGGCTGTCTCTCTGTATAACTGTCTGATGAGCCCGGGGTTGTTTTCGCCCGTTGCCCTTGGAGAGGTGACTCCACTGCACACACTCACTAACTCACACACACACACAG
>PYXC01002419.1:442500-445000 GCA_015244755.2 Tenualosa ilisha
CACGCGGCAGGAGCCGTTCTTACCTCCATATCCTGAAAGAGGGGGAAAAAAAATTCGTATTATAGAACACTTGTGCTCTCCACTGCAGCTACACTCGTCCTCTCCTGCTCCTCCACGTGTAGCGTTGGATGATGGCGGATCCCCATCGTTCGCTTAATGAGCACGCTCTTCCTCACTTCCTCATCTTCCTCCCTTCTTCTCACCCCGGCTAACGGAGAGGAGGGTAAACCAGGCCCGCCGTCGTGCATTTTAAAACATTAGGCGGCGGGCGGCCTAGTGGTACGCAGCATGGCCGTGATTTAATATCCTGTGACACATTGAGTTTATGTTTTAGCCCACAGACCTACACAGCTGTGGCCTATTTTTTTTTTCTTTTTCTCTGATTTTTTTTGTCTTTCACTTTTTTTTTCCCCTCTTCCTGTCGTCCATTTTTTTCCAGAGCGATATCCTCATCAACCGGCCTTTTTAAAGGATGGGTTATTCTGAGCAGGCTGTGTGTTCCGGATGGCACATGTGTGTGTGCCTGCGTGTGCGTGCGTGTGTGTGTGTGTGAGAGAGTGTGTTTATGTCACTCTGAAGTGCCCACTGAAAGGGGCAGATTAGCCTTAGACTAGTGTACAGAGGGTTTGTCCCCATGGGGTAGGGACTTGATTATGGGGAATTAAATCAAGAGGGACCCTGTCCACAAGGGGCTGATAACTCTTTCTCTCTCCATCTACCACCCCCCCCCCACCCACCTACCCACACAGTGCACCCTTCCCCATCCCTCTCTCTCTCTCTCCCTCTCTCTCTCTCTCCTTCTCTGGCTCACCATCCCTCGCTCCCTCCCTGCTTACCATCACAGCCAAGTCTTATTTTTCATGCCTCAGTGCTTCCCCATGACCCCCCTTCCTTCCTTCCTGCTGGCCTGCCTGTCCCCTCCTTCCTCTCTCGCTCCATCTCTCTCTCTTTCCCTCTCTCACTCAATCACACACACACACACAGACACATGTGCACCAACTCATATAGACTTGCATGCATGCCATTAAACAGGCAAGCCTCGAAGTCCTTGCATGAAATGGCCATTTGTGTGTGTGCATGTGTGTGTCTGTGACTGGGTGTATGTGTGTGCGTGAGCGAGCGAGAGCTCCGTGTGTCTGTGACTGTGTGTATGTGTGTGTGAGAGAGAGCGAGAGCTGTGTGTCAGGTGTATTCTCTGGGGGCTTTGGCATGTTTGTGGCCCTGCTGTTCTGCCACTCACCTGGGCTGGATGCTGGGCCAGAGCCAGAGGCTGCTACCAAGAACTGTCCACCTGCCCACTCTCCTCTCCTCTCCTCTCCTCTCCAGTCCTCTTCTCTCTGCTCCTCTCCTCTCTTCTCTGCTCTGGCTCTTTCCATTCCTCTCCTTTGTCTCTGTCCATCTCCACTCCTTTTCTGTGGGCTTCTCTTCTCTCCTCTCTGCTCTCCTTTCATCTCCACTCCCCTAATCTCCACTCGTCTCCTCTCTTCCCCTCTCCCTTCCTCTCCTCCAGTCTTCTGTGCCTCACATCATGAACATGGTCTGGTACACACTACTGTGCTGTGTATATGTGTACACACTACTGTGCTGTGTATGTGTGTACACATTACTGTGCTGTGTATATGTGTACACACTACTGTGCTGTGTATATGTGTACACATTACTGTGCTGTGTATGTGTGTGTTGATATACATGAAGGCAAGTGGAGTTGAGCTGAGCCGAGCCGGTACCGGTCAGTGGAAAAGGGCAGTTAGTGAGTGTGTGAGCAAGCGTGTGTGTGTGTGTGTGTGTGTGTGTGTGTCTGGGTCCTGTATGGGCAGGTCTGTATGTATACTGTGCATACAGATCTGTGCATTGCTTATGTGGGGTGCGTATGGCCATCTGTTCAAGTCTTCATCAGTCAGGCGAATCCTGTGTGTTATGGGATGCACAAAAGCCTTTGAGCTTGTATAATATACCTGAGAGTACATTAAAGTGGCAGTAAGGGGATTAGTGGAAAACTAGCAATCTCGCTAACTCATGTCTTCTAGTGATAACAGCTAGCAATGTCGTGCTGTAAAAGCTTTGCTGTTTTTAGACTTTTACTCAGTGGTCCAATCAGACCACAGGCCTAGAGACAGTGTTTATGTGACTTGTTGGAATGACTGGTGTTTATGTCTGCCCTTCACTATTCATTTGAAGACTATAGCACTACTGCACTGCTTTTACAAAATAAACTGCCTTGAAAGTCGCAAATTGTTCCAGTGTCTGTCTCACTCGGCCTCTTCAGCTTGTTTGTATGCTGTGCTGCTCATGGCTTATCCAGTTCATTGAACAGTAAGAGCAAATGTTGTCTTGTTGCCCCACTGCCTAACCAGACTGCTGTTTTATAAGGTTTGTATGATGGGTAAAGGAGGGTGGGTGGATGATTTTGTGTTTGTGTGTGTGTGTCAGTGACGTACAGCAGCATTCAGCTTTATGTTTGTGTGTGTGTGTGTGTGTGTGTCCAGCTTCTCCTCTCCTC